>OX422221.1:435023900-435041400 GCA_949130495.1 Sambucus nigra | reverse complement strand
TGAATACTACTGATTTTGCTCCAAATGACACTACAAGGAAGATAGCTTTTTGCGACGTATTAAATGCATCGCCTTTGTTTTTAGTTCATCGCAAATGTCTTTTCGCGACGCACTACATTCGTCGTAATTTTCGCTGCAAAAAGCTGATCGCTACAGTTCTGTTACGATGAAGTGTAGCTGCATCGCAAATGCTATTTTGCGATGTGTCAATTCATCGTTATAAATATATTAAAATCTTCGCTAAATCATTTCAATCACTTAATTTGGCCTTTTTCGACAAATATATACATCGCTATTTGTAATGTATTCACCGCTAAAGATGGTTCTTTTGATGAGATAGCGATGAATATGATTCATTGAACAATAGTTTTTGCGATGAAGAGGATTCATCGCACAATACTGGTTTGTTACGACGTGGCAATTCATCGTTATAAATATATGAAAATCTTCGCTAAATCATTTCAAGCACTTAATTTGGCCTTTTTCGACAAATATATTCGTCACTATTTGTAATTTATTCATCGCTAAAGTTGGTTCTTTTGATGAGATAGCGATGAATATGATTCATCACACAATATTTTCTTTAAACGAAAAGAAAATTAATTAAAACTATGATTACATTAACGTGGAAGATTATGTATATGTTAAAATTGATTTGATACATAAACGTAGTCAATGGATTTATCATAAAATAACAATAACAATCAATTCATCTCCATGCCAAATCATGTTAGTAAATGAGAGCATATTAAAAAAGAAAGAAAATATCCAACTCTAATTAAAGTAAAATCTTGGTCTACTTGATAACACAAAAGTAAACTAACAAAAACTAAAAGAGGTTCTTAAAGGAAAAAAAAATTCATAATCTAAGAAGATCCATCCATGGGGCCAATATGAGCCTCCGCCCATGCCTGAAAAGCCACAAACTTCTGAATCATTGTACCCTAACTCTCCACAATGTCGTTCAAACGAGATACTTCAGATTTTAAAGCGTCATTCTGTGCATTATTATTTTCCTTGTACCGTGATCCAAATGTATCGGGTCGGGGGCCAAAACCAAATCCAATAACATACCTCGGCCTCTTTCAAAGGACTTGCTCACAGACTTGTGCCTCTGTCATTTCTGGATTGCTATGGTGCAATTCAACCATTGTATTCTACAAAAGAAAAAATTTATTATAATGAAAGAATAAAGTTCTATGGAAAAAAATAAGAGGGTGCTAGAAATTTTATATGGAAACTAAAGTCATAAATATATGAGATAATAAATAAATATACTTACATAGGTAGTTTCAGCCTCTGTGTTGATCTACCCTATGTCACTGTTGTAATGTGTGTCATGAAAAAGGTTAATACGCCCCTTTGGTGTCTTTTTTATCTGACCATCATCGTGCAATAAAAAATAAGCAAGAAAATCCATATAACAGTTATATAAAAAAATATTATCCAAAAATTAAAAATATTTTCCATTCATCAAACACGATCCAAGGCCTTACAAAGGAAAAAATAAGTAAAATTACTTTTTTTAAATTATAGAAGATAATTTTGTAACCAAACTCGGTGGAATACAATAACATCACAACTACAAAATTATATTTTGGACCCACCACTAATCCAAAGGGTTTGAATAATGAATTACAACATTACCTCCTCGTATATGTGTTGCACAAATGATTTTGATCCACCCCGATGATTAAATCGAACTTTTTTGCGACTTTCAACACATTTGCGTGAGCGAGTTTGAAATAGTACAACATATGTCTTTTTAAGACACTTTTAATGGAATAAAAATGGAAACATATATTTGTCATATACCATAAATTTCGGACTGCTCCAAAGTGTGCATAGAAAATCTCAATCTTCTTTTGACGAAACCTTTCGATGTGGGTGATCCCGCACCTCTTCCAAACTGAACTTATTGAAATGCTTCTTAAGACGGTAGCGATGATCGTTATATCGAGAGGACATTCTATTGAATACATATCTCGAAACAACTAGATATGACATGTCTATATCAAATTTTGTCTGCAAAATTGGTATACACAAATATGTTAACATGGACACACACCCTGAGATAATTCATCAACTTCATCCAATGCTTCGTCATGACCATAACCATTGAGAAATGTCACTTTAAAATGTGGGTTTCAAAACTTGAATAATTAAGCTACTATTTGAAATAAAACAAGATTAAACACCGAGGGAATATACCAGCAGCTTATTAACTAATTCATTTCTCTCGTCATCAGTTATCTCAGACCAATTGACTGCCTATAAAGGTGCATAGTTCCGCACTACAATACCAATCTCAGCAAAAAATGCCTTGCGATTAAACCCGGAGGGTCTGCCATGTGCAAAGTCCACACGAATCTTGGTCCTAGTTGCTGCAAATATTTTTTCAGCAGCCAAATTTCGAGCAATTCCACGAACTCTCTCTAGGGCAGTGGTTACTAAAAAAACACAATACATTACATATGCAAAACAATTGATATAATAAAAAATGCACATAATAAAAATATTAGGTAGTAATACCATTTTCATTAGTTGATGGTGCCCTAGAGTGATTGATTTCCCTAGAAATGCGTCATCTCGCTATACCAGGTGCCATGACAATTTACTGCAACAAAGTTCTAGCAAGTAATATTTTAACACAATAATAAATATTAAAAATAATATTTTGTCCATTCTCCTCATAGAATGTAACTGTTAAAAGCAGAGCATAACAGTTAACTTAGAGTTGTTGTTCACCATGTGTGTATATTTCATCTCGTAATGTGAATTTCAAATAAAACAATGAAAATTTTATTCACATATGTGTGTATATATTTCATGAATTCAGCAAACCACATACGCAAAGCACACCTCAAAACTTTCAAAATGCAAATAAACAAGTAGACAGGTGGTTTAATCAACTACTAACAAAGTAAAACAGAGATAGCAAAGCGTATGGAAAATGGAAGAAAATGAAAGAGAGTACAATAAATTTTATTCTTTCAAGTAACATCTAACTACTGTTATCAACAACATTATTTTTTCAAAACAAACACTACGGGTCTTCTATCAATCACTGTCATCATCGATGCTCGCTTGACTTCCTTGACCATCACTGTAATATTCTTCTAACGTGTCATCTTCATCTCCAATGTCATCATTAAATAAAATATCATCATTGTCAAGGAATGTAGGTGTCATAATTATCTCATCAGAGCCATCATTTGGTCTAACCAATTGTACTGCATCGAGATTTGTCTCTTGAACAGGACACTGAATATTAGAAGAATCATCCTCTTGGTATGCATCGTCAATTTTACTATCAACAATATCTTCTTTGGGGACATCCCAAATATGGATGTGTTGCACTTTCTATACTACTTTCCAATTGGGTCCGAACTTGTAATCATCCAAGTAAAATACTTGAGACACTTGTGTTGATAGCACAACAGGATCATTCTCGTACCATGTATTACTTACATTAATAGAAGTAAGGTGATTATGCACTTGTGGTCTCTTCTTCTTTGGATTAGTATCGTACCACTCACATTGAAATATAACAGTGTGATTCCCCATTATGTAGTTTAATTAAATAACGTTACATAACCATCCATAAAAATTGATAACTTCATCTTTATGCTCCCCTGATACAACTACCCCACTGTTTTGAGTTATACGACGATCATCACGGTCTTTTCTATGGAATCGTACCCCATTAACAAGGCATCCAATATATGTAATCACATGAACATCAGGACCACATGCTAATGAATAAATTTCATTCGTAGCCTCAGCAGATCCTTTATGACGCAAATTCTTTATCTATTATAGATAAAAAGTTAAAGTTATTATCAATCATCAAATTCTATAATGGTTAATTATCAATTACATCATCATAATAAACTTTCAAACTATATGTACTTACGCGACTTTTAAACCACTTTGAAAATTGTTGTGTATGCCTTTGATATAAGTTTTTCGTAGATTCCATCTCTAATAGTGCCATATGTTCGCTACATATTAAGAGTCGAGCATTTTATTTTAGAAAACAACAATGAAAATATAATTTGCTTATGATATAATAACATGATACTTACTCTTTATATGATTTTATCTCAGTGCAGCTGTTTAAGATGTACTAAGAAATCTTGTCTATATCTCCATGTGGTAACATTATGAGCTGTCTTCCACCAATGGGTCGAACAAGCTGAGAGAAAATAGATAGTGAGCCTTTGTGTTGCTCTGGCAATGCATCATTATTACGATCTTCTTGATTAAATTTGGTTTCGATCCCGTGAAGGTACATTGAACAAAATGTTAATGATTATTTAACAATGTATGACTCTGCGATGGAGCCTTCGGGTCGAGCCTTATTGTTGACATTAGCCTTTAACGTCCCTAGATTTCAATTAAAATAAAAGAATACCAAATGGATAAAATGAAAGAAAGAATCACTCAAATTGAAAATATAAACTAATATAATTACAAAGTACCTCTCAAATGGAAACATCCATCGGGAATTCACTGGTCCACCAAGAATAGCCTCACGTGGTAAATGCACGACCAAATGGATCATAACATCGATCCTTTCGAGTTTACACAGTACAAGAACAATATTTTTTTCGAATTTCTTTAGGTCCTTTACAAGCAAAGTCTTAGCACATAATTGTTGAAAGAAGTTTGATAACTCAATCAAAGTAGCACAAATATCTTTGGGCAACTACCGACGTATTCCAACAGGAAGAAGTCGTTGCAACATAACATGACAATCATGACTTTTCAATCCCGATATCTTCCCGTCCTTTATACTCACATTTCTTGACATGTTGGCTGCATATCAATCGGGAAATTTAACAAATTTCAAAAATGTGTAAAACTACTTTTTCTCATCCGGCGACAATGTATACGATGCACGCAGCTTCAACCATTTGTTACCATTCTCTTTCATATACAACTCCCTTATTATGTTCATGTCAGCTAGATCTAATCGAGTTTTATTTGTATCTTTATTTTTACCTTCAATACTCAACAATGTTCCAAGAACGCTATCACATATATTCTTTTCAATATGCATGAAATCGAGATTATGTCGTAACTTCAACTTTGCCCAGTACTCCAACTCAAAGAAAATACTTTTCTTTGTCCAATTTAATTCCTCGGGGGTACGCTTTCTCTTCCTATCCTTATTGTTTGTATTTTTACCAGGCTTTAATATTTTCACCCGACTCAATTGCTCTAAGATGTCATCCCTGAAAAACTTCCTCGGCGCAACTCCCATTTCTTGCTTCCCATTATATAGTCTACTTTTTCGCCACAAATGATTTTAAGGCAAATATTCTCGATGACCCATATAACATATCTTATTTCTTATAGGTTGTGACGACGTATCCTCATTACATACTGGGCATGCTTTATATCCTTTTGTGCACCAACTAGATAATGTACCGTATGCGGGGAAATCATTTATAGTCCACAATACAGATGCATGAAAACGAAAATAGGTTTTACTGTACGCATCCCAAGTTTCCACACCAACATCCCATAACTCTTTCAACTCATCAATAAAAGGTCTTAAGTAGACATCCATGTTTTTTCCGGGTGTGTTAGGGACAGGAATACACAATTTCATCATAAAAAATGGTTCCTTCATACACTTCCACAATTGCATATTGTAGATGACAAGTATTACAGGCCACATGCTATATGAGTTGCTCATGTTTCCAACTGGATTAAAACCATCTGAGGCAAGACCCAACCTAACATTACGAGGGCCTTGTGAAAACCAAGGGTATTGCTGATCAAAATTTTTCCATGCCAAGGCGTCAGCGGGATGCCTCAAGACACCCTCACTATCGACGCATTTCTCCTTGTGCCACCTCATGTCAACAGCGGTATGTCTTGACATAAACAACCTCTGCATCCTCGATTTTAGTGGAAAATAACGCAATATCTTATGAGGGATATTTTTCCCCTTCTTATCATAATACATGAATCTCGGTTCATCGCATACTGGACATTTATCAGCATTTTGATGCTCCTTCCAGAATAATGCACAATCGTATTTGCATGCATCAATTTTTTTGTAACCTAATCCCAAATCCCGCAACCTTTTCTTCGCCTTATAATGAGAGGTCAGAATACTTGCCTCGGGAAAAGCATATTTTAACAATTAGACCAACATATCAAATGATTTATTACACCAACCATTAAGAACTTTCACATGCATCAACTCTACAAGGAATTGGAATGAAGTGAAATTCTTATGACCTGAATAGAGCTCTTCTTCAATGTCACCAAGTAAGTCGTTACATCGAGAAGGATCCATTTCTACATTGCTCAACCCATGCTCATTTTCAGCTTGCTCTGGGAAGATATTTGGGTCAAATGCATCATTTAACATTCTAAACAAATCAACCTCTTCCTCTTCATTTTCCAAACTTTCTGATGCTTGTGCATTCAAATTATGACGAACTACAAAACTGTAGGAGATGCCATGTACCAACAATTATTTTTCAACAATAAGTAAATCATGAATATATATTTCCTGACAATCTCGACATGGACATGTGGAAGTATTATTTCCATCTAAGCTATTTTTTTTAGCCTCAATAAATGACTTAATACCGTCCTTGTACTCTTTTCATAACCTATCGGGTAAGAACATCCAACTGTTACTCATATTCAACTTCTTGTTTATATCAAACACAAATTTTCATTCACTAAATAAACATGTATCATGGCATGCTATTCATAGACTTTGAATAGAATCAATAAATAATGGAATTAAAAAACATACCGATGAGAAACGTATTTTCTTTCTTCCTATTAAAACCTTCGATTCACCTAAGCAAAAGACATGTTAGTATGATACATATAAGATAGATGAAACCATGATAATAATAAAATAATATAAATATATAACATAACTGTAACTTATATATTTGTTATATATATTACTATTTGTTATATATAACAAATAGTAATATATATAAATATATAGCAGAATTGTAACTTATATATTTGTTATATATATTACTATTTGTTATATATATATAACATAACTATATATATTATTGTTACATACATTATACATATATATTTGTTATATATGTTACTGTTACTTACATACAACTGTTACTTATATATATACACACACACACACACATGCCGACTCTAATGCAAACGCAACTTGCGGATTTAACTTGCGGACGAATTTTTCCATATTTTTTAAAAATAGTAAAAAAACTTTTTTTGACTTGATTTTTTTTCTGTGGCATTTAAACATTCCAGGGGACCCCTATAAAAAACATCATCTCAAAATAAATTGTTTTACTATTTTTAAAAAATCGGTCAAATATATGTCAGTTTTTAAAGCTCTTTAAAACTGACATATGTTTGACCGATTTTTAAAAAATAGTAAAACATTTCATTTTTAGCTGATTTGTTTTACACGAGTTCCCTGAAATGTTAAATACCATAGAAAAAAAATCTAGTAGAAATTTGATTGTTTGCTATTTTTAAAAAATACACAAAAATTCGTCTGCAAGTTAAATCCCAAGTTGCGTCCGCATTGGAGCCTCTCTCTCTCTCTCTCTCTCTCTCTCTCTCTCTCTATATATATATATATATATATATATATATATATATATATATATATATATATATACTGTTATATATATTACTGTAATCAAGGGCGGAGCCAGGATCACCCGAAGGGGTGGGCTAACACGTAGCTAAAGTTTCATAGTAAAACAAATTGATAAAAGAGAGGAAATCCACAACAAAACTTAGTGCATCATTCAAATTCATCCATAAAAAATAAATTATATAAAAATTATATTTGACTAATCGTTAAAGATTCAAATTAAACAATTAAAGAAATCTACCAACATTGTGCTGGACGAGTCTTCGATTTAAATTCACCAATTACAAAATTTAAATCAATACTCAAACAAAGGTCCTTTTCAATGAAGAGAGACGTGCAATCAAGAAGTGTTAGATTTCAACCCACAATTTAACAAATAATACAAATAAGAAGTGCTAATTAACTTAACCAACAATAGATAGATTGATTAAAAATTAAATCTTGCAAACGAAATCATATTCATAAATGGGAAGAAGCCCTTAAAAAATAGGGTTTATAATTCTTGGTTTTATGTTAATATTATTTTTTATCAAAGTCAATATAATTTTATTAGCACATGAAAACATATTGAAATATTAGGTTAGATACAGTTGCCTTTTGTGAAGATGTGAGTCTCTAATGGGTAAAACTATATTATGTTAATTAAGAATTCCTATTAATGATCCTGAAGATGATTTATTTGGTTAAAACTAAAGTTTAACATTGCATTGCAGAGATTCATCATATGAGATTCACATTTCACTCAAGCTTCCCAAACAAATTTGCAATCCTTGCATGGGATGAAAACAAACAATGCAAATTTAATTTGTAATAAAAATAACATCAAGCTGTCAGTAAAATAGAAAAAAAAAAAGGAGACCAAACTATACCGTACGAAGGCAACACATGTAAATAAGCCTAAAAGATCTAACTACAGGGGTGGATTTTAATAAAACATGAAAATGGGAAAAAAAGAAAAAAAAAAGAGAGAGAAATAAGTTAGAACTCGAACTCGTGAGATGCCAGAGTAAAGTTGTCGGAAACTCAGAATCAGAGGAGCGCCGAGCGCCAAATCGCCGACTCGCCGCCAAATGACTAATTGCAGGGGTGGTTTTTTGTGGCCGGTTTCGTGGAAAGGAACAAGTTGAAATTTTTTTTTTATTATATATATATATATATATATTTTTTTTTTTTTCAACATAAGTCTCTTACACAATTTAGGTTTACAATAATTTTTTCTTTTGAAATTTACCCAACAGGCAGTGGTGGAGCCAAGAATTTTTTCTGGGTGGAGCACAACTCAGTGACGGGGGTTTAGGGGTGGTAGCCCCCTAAATTTTTCTTTAGAGTTATTTTTACATTTTTATAAATATTTAATTGATAAATTATATTTTAGACAATTATAACTCAAATAAAATCACATCGAATACAATATCAACTCATTATTAAAAAAGAGATTAAATTCCCAAAAATAATAGCTCAATTTCACTAAAAAAAGTTAAGCATATGGCAATAACTCAATTAGCAATCACTTTCCAGGCCAACATGGATAGGTTTGGGGGAATATGGGGGTGCGAAATAAAATAGCGCACCAGGTCATAAGCAGAGGCATATGTGAAAGCACCCGGGTGAGATTCTTTCCAAATCTCTTTACCATCAATAACCTCTGTATAGTCCTGAAGACAGTTCCAAGAGGAGCAAATTCATAAGTTATATTTTATTTTCTGCTTCTTCTTCATAATGTCCTCTTTAGGTTTAGAGTAATTTTTTTTTAAATTCTGAGTGGAGCACGTGCCCTCCCAAGTACCATGTTCCCTCCACCACAGCCAACAGGTAAACACTTTCACGGCTATGGAGTTTTTTATTTTCCCTTTCTTTTCAACAATGACCTGGACGCTTTCATTCCCAGGCTCAAATTCGCCATTGATTGTAATATATATATATATATATATATATATATATATATATGGGAAAGATGAAATACCTGATGAGAAAATCCGTTGAGAGAGATGGAGAAGCTGTCGAGAGAGATGGAGAGAGGCGGGTGAGAGGGTAACAAAGATGGAGAGAGGCGGGTGAGAATTGGAAGGGAAGAGAGGCGTGAGGGGATTGGAATAGGGGAGAGATGTGAGGGGAGTGGGTTAATTAGGATTAAAATTTTAATTAAATTTTTAAAACTCGTATGGGTCTTTTGTGATGAAATAATTAATAATTTTGATTTTTTTTTACGAGAAAAACTCCAATTCATCGTAATAAGTCAAATAAAATGTGGGAAAGTAGGTGCCAATTTTTGGTACCAAATATTTTGCGATGAATTTACAATTTTCTCGCAATAGGTATTGTTTTTGCGATTTATATAATTCATCATAAATGATTAAATTCTTTGTCATAACTATTGCGACGAAGTTAATAATTTCTCATAAAAACACATTTATAATAAGAAATAAAATGCGTCGCAAAAACAATTAGTTGCTAAAAGTCCTTTTTCTTGTAGTGTGAGGAGGAAATGTTTGTTCACGTGACAAATCTACTGTTGTGGGAGGGTTACATGTGGCAATTGGAATGCCGCGATAAATCTATGTATTTCGACATAGTCTACTAACCCCTCATTTCAGTCGACTATAACACCTAGTTTATTTTTATATGTTTACACATTGTTTATGAAAACGAAATATTTTTCAATATTTTTTTAAATGTTATTATTAAACATGTCATTATATTTTTAAAATCAAAGAAAATAAAGAAATTATATTTAACTTGTCGTGACGTAAAATAAATAATTTAGGAAGGTGCATAATACAAAAAGCCTTTAATCAAATCAACTTTTTGTAAGAGAAAAATAACATTAAAAGATTTTTAAGAAGGAAAAGGGCTCTAATGCAATTAGATGGTCTTAGTCTCCATGAGCATTATTACCCTTTTAAGCATTTCCATCCACTACTCTTGTTCCCTACTTGATGGTCTTTATTTGAAGTTTAAAATTGCGATAGGAAACTGACAATATATATAATCTGAGGTGCCAATAATATGATATTCTAATCTGTCACAAATAAATAGAATCATTTGCACTCTGAAGTTCATTTCTTGATGGTATGATGAGGTCTAAAGTTTTCAATATTTTGAGTTTGTCATCCAAAGTATAATAATAAGAAAAGGCTTAAAAACTCGGCCTCACTTTGGTCACAACAACTATACAAAGTAGATGGTACTTTATTTGTAGAAAGTATAGAAGTTTTCAAGTTAAGAATACATGCTTATTCATTTGTTTTGTTTCCGAGATGAATTATGTTCAGTTCTTATGTGAGTAATGTGGTTCTAGACTTATCTTATTGGATATTTTATGCTTACGACATATAACATATGTTTAATTTATATATATATTGCATTTGAAAATTAAAAATACCAAAAAATCATAAAAATAAAATAAAAATGAGTAAAAAACTAAGAAAACCGAAATTATAAATGTAAAAAAATTGAAACTATTGAAAGAAAAATTTACCAAAAATACAAAAATACCAAATAGTTTGGTATTGGTAAGTGTATTTGAAAAACGAAAATTGGATGTACCGAAATCGAATGTATAAAAAAAAGTGGGTATATAATTAATATATGCCAAATAATGACCAAACCGACCAATATCCACCCATGCCAAAGACTCGGTGAAAAATATTAAGCATTAGATCTCTAGTATATATCTAAAATTGACTCTTATAATGTGATCTTGACATACAGAAAACATTTAAACATCAATTTTATTCATTGTCTTCTCATAACTATGATCCACACATCACGTTCAAGTAACAATGAATCGGATGTACTAGTGTCCAATGACTTTTCTAATGCTCTATTTACTAGGGGTGCACATGGTTTAGTTTGGTTAGGTTTTGGTACTAACCCAAGAACCAAATCGGTATTGGTCGGATCCAAATTTTTTGAATCAAAACTGAATCAGTATTATATAGAACCGAACCAGTGGTTTGGAGGCTGGTTCGGATCTATTTTTGGTTCTAAATCTAAAAATTGAATAAATAAATTTTAAGGTTAACTATATACCTGTATAAATACATGTGTACAAAAACTACAACTTAATCAAACAAAATTATGTTCTTGTGCAGATAATGATATCAACATTGCACCAAATTTTATATATTGCAACTAATAAAAAAATGAGTTACAAGTGTTCAGAACACTTGCAAATTTTACAATGTTTATAAGAACTTGCAAAATTCGTAACTGTTCAAAACTATTGGAAAATGAAAATTTTAACAAATATATGAAGTTAAAACATGTGGTTCTCACGTGTTTACATCTTAACCCCATCTGAAGCGTCAAAATAATTTCACTTGTCGTTCTTTATTTTAATCATTCGCGTGTTATTTTCACATTTGCTCAAACCTTTTTCATTCTCTTGCCAAAAAAAACCTTTTCATTATCTCAAAGACTTAAACTCGTATTCTCTATATGCTCCACCAAACCACCATCAAACATGTGCATCCTTGCTCTTTATCAGAGAACTAGACAAATTCTTACAATCTTCAATCCTCCTCTCATCATTTTCGAACACAAGATATACCCAAATTCCTACCCTCTATCATTCAAAACATCCTAACTGAAGCCGCCTCCATTTTGTTAGGGTTTTCTCATCTCTCTTTTCGATATATCTATATATATTAAACTATATATCTCTATACTCATTCATGTATGAATCTTATCATGTGATGTTATCATCACATTCGCATTCTATAGGCTGCTGGGTTAAAGTATGTTTTTTTTTAAAGTCTTGATTTTATTGAAGACAAATATTGGATCTTTTTATTTTATTAAAATCAAAGCTTAGTTTAAATAGTTGGTTATTATTTCTGTTCATACTTTAGGTCAATGTAATTAGGAGTGAAATACTATATGATATAAGTGAATATAAAATATGGGTGAGGCAATGTTGAGTCTAATGGGTAGCATAATTGGGGTTCTTTTGGAATATGTTATTGTCCAATATGTGTGGGCATTCTTCTGGGGCTGATTGCAGGTAAGTTTAGTTTTATTTTTTGTTCTTTTCTACTAGGTAATTTTATTTTTATTTTGTACATCTCACTCTTGGGTTTGAAATATTTTTTATGAGTATCTTGATGGAGAACTTCCCTTTGACTTTAATGTGGAATGTGAGAAGAAATAATAAATTTTGTAATTAACATATGTTATTTGGATTAGCGATGCCTATAGGTTTACTATGAGGCCTCAGCACTTTCATAGATATCGTGAATATTCCAGTATCTACAATGTTTGTATTTTGATTGCACTTTCATCTATTAATGAATCATTTGGTTGGTTATTTATAGAATTGAAGAAAATAATAGCCAACTACATCTCTTATGCTTTTGTTTCTTTTTGCTTAATGAATTTGATAAACTAATCAATAATCCAAATAGTTCCACTAAGTAGAAGATTTTTTTCTTTTCTTTATTCATTATCCTATATGAGGAGGAATTCATGATTTGAAGCTCAAAACTTTTTCTTGTAATCTCTTTTGGACCACCATTTTGCAACTAAACAAAGATCACTGCCGAATAATTCAAATGACAGTGATCCATTTGAGCTATTAACTTACATAAATGAACAAAAAAGTACATGCCCGTGTGAAATCTGAATAAACCGGCTATTATTTTGTAACAATCCATAACTTGATCACAAAATCTTGTAATCATGAAACTAAGATGCATGTGAATACATACCCGACATGAAGTATTAAGATGTTAGAGTGCAAACGTTTCGACTCATGTTTTATTCTATTAGTAAACTAACTTGATTTTTCATCCTGTCATTAGTTTATCTTTTTTTATTCCTCTCCGAAAACTAACGTGGAGTTATCATTTACACAATAGTAGTTTTGATTTTTTGTACTAGTTTGTTGTTGATAACATGAACTATCAGTTATTTGTTGTACTAGTTTCGATTTGTTGATTTTGTTTTAATGCCTTTTTATAGTTGTCCTGAGGAGTGGTGAGTGGTTCTATAAGGATTGACTGGGTCGTACAAGGGGATCGATGGAACGAATGCAACCTAAGTGGGAGAGAGAGATGGTCACGGTAGCATTAATAGAGATAACGTTGAAGATGGTGGCTTTGGGAAGTGGTGACGTTACCGAGATAGTGGGTTTTTGTTTTGGTCAGTGTGTCTTATTTAATATAATGTTAGTAAGTTTTGGTTATGTTTGTTAGTGTCTTTTGTAATGATTTAATAATAATAATTGTTACTACATTAATTTGTTTATTGATGGGTTTGTAAGAAAAATGCAAAGTTTTGATTTTTGTCATAGCTAAACTGGATGGGGATGGATTTCAGTAATAGCATTTATTTATATGTATTGTATTTTATAAGTGTTTCAAACCGTTGAAAATGTTTTATATGTACTATATGTTACAAGTGTTTTAAACCATTGCAAATATTTTACGTGTACTATAAATTTGCAAGTGCTATAAACCATTGAAAATTTTATATATTGCAACGGTTTAGAAAAATTGCAAAGAAGAAAATTGCAACGATTATCAACCATTATAAATCGATTACAACAGTTACCCACCACTCATTAGTGTGTAATAAAAACCGTTGCAAATACCATTTTGCAACAATTGTAAATCGTTGTAAAAAAAATTCCAATGCAATCATTTGCAAAGGTTTTTAACCATTACAAATTCCATTTACAAGTGTTTAATACACTTGCAAACTACCATTTTTGGTGTAGTGAAACAAAAATGTGTGCGCTTGAATGTTAATAATGGTTTGAAAATATAAAAAAGGAATAGTTAAAGTAGTTTTCATTCATCCAATTCTTTTGAGGTTGAAATGGTAAGATTTTAATTGCCAAGATAGCATAGCATTGGTCCATAGGTCTGGGATCATTAATACCGGAGAACTGTCGATAACATTTCTCTGACGTGCTTTCTGAAACCCTCTTGACATTTATTTAGGAACAATATGTATTAAGGGTGGGGAGGAAAGAGAAATGAAGATGCAAAGAGGACAGGGCCTCTGTGATGAAGGGCGGTGATGAAAGACATAATGGAGAGGGGTGGAAAGGAGCGATGGTGGAAGGGAAATGAGAGTGACGCTATCAGATCTTTAGAAGAAATGGGATGATAGATAGATAGATAGATAGATAGATAGATAGATAGATAGATAGATAGATAGATAGATAGATAGATAGATAGATAGATAGATAGATAGATAGATAGATAGATAGATAGATAGATAGATAGATAGATAGATAGATAGATAGATAGATAGATAGATAGATAGATAGATAGGTAGATAGGTAGATAGATAGGTAGATAGATAGGTAGATAGGTAGATAGGTAGATAGGTAGATAGATAGGTAGATAGATAGATAGATAGATAGATAGATAGATAGATAGATAGATAGATAGATAGATAGATAGATAGATAGATAGATAGATAGATAGATAGATAGATAGATAGATAGATAGGTTGTCGAATGAAAATTATGGGAGTTTTCTTTGCTAAGCTTTATCTTTACCCTTATTATTTGTTAAAAATGTATTTCAAACATAAATGGATTTTGTATGATGACAGCACAATTAATATATGATCAAACTTCACTACCTTCTCTCTAATGTACTTGATATAAAAATAAGAACTTAATACATTGACTGGGAACACACAAATCCATGTAACCATACCAATTCCCAAGAAACTCAATAAATAATCCAATCAGTACAAGATCAAGATCAACTATACACACAAACAAGATTATATCACAAACATTAAAGAGAAATTCAACATTCAACTAGAGAAGTTCAACAACCTAAACAAAATCATACAATCAAGCTCAGAACCACATCCCATACTCTATAGTGATAAATGTCCAAGAAAGAAGAATATCATAAGCCCTCATTTAATTATTCAAACAAGACAAGAGAATGCTTAAGTGAATGCTCAAAAAGACCTGATGATTATCACATTATTTTCTTATACTGTAGGACCCATTATACAAAAGTAAAGTAACATGATTTGATCATGTATAATTTCATCCTCACTCACGTAAACCTACCATAAACCTTTGCTAAACCTTATCTAAGTACTAGACCCTACACAAACCTATTTTTTTGGAAAACACAAGATTTTCAGTCGACTCAAAATGATTTCAACCGACTAAAAGTCCCAGAAAAAACTTTGAGCCTTTCATCTTTTCTAAGGCATTCTGGATGAGTTTCAGCCGACTGAACTCCACTTTTGATCGACTCAAAGTGCCAAAAATGTGTCTTTTTACCTTTGTAAATTCTTCCAAACTTTCTAACCATTATCCCTTGAGTTCCAAAACTTATTTACCAACATATGGATACCCTAACAAACCTTCTATCCCTATAAATACCCACATCCCTTTACCATTTCAACTCACCAATCTACAAACCAATGCTTGAGTTAACCTCTCTAGCAAAACCCTTTTCTATTTATGTGAGATTCAAAGCAAAATCTCCATCCTATACACAGCTACCTTGAAGTATAGCTTCAAATCTCAAACATATTTATCCCAACCAAATGAATTTCATGAATAGAAAATTAATATATCCATGTTCCAAACCAAATCCTATGTGTTCAAAAGTAAACCTATTTCATTAATGTCCTGTAACCCAAACCCAATTAACCCACGTCTTTAATAATCCTAGAAATCTTATATTTCTAGAGAAATAAAGTTCCATCCATATTACAACATTACTTTTAAGCAACGAATCCATATGAACCAAATTCCTAAATACAAACTCTCCCGATTCAAGTTTCATACCCAATAACCCACTTATGATTCAAAGTGATTTAAACAAAAATTACTCTTGAACCAAGTTATCCATTTGTGCTTAGAGATTAAAACACAAATCTCCTAAGACAGATATCCATACACAAAATCCCACATATGTTTCAAAATAATTCAAACGCAAAATCATTCTTGATCCAAGATACCCAAACCAACATGTTTTTTTAGAGATTTCAACCCAGATCTTCTAAGACATTAATTCTAACCCAAATACCCCTTGAGAAAAATACATGGGAACCCATATTTATTTTCTTTTTTAGATGAGAAAGTAAACACATTTCCGTTATTTTAGTAAGGCAACTTCACTTTACACTTTGGTTACCAAACTTGTAATATTAAACACATGCTAAGTTCATTGTATTTTTACAACCGATAGCACCGTTTTTGTGGGTAGTCGAGGTGTTTAAAGTCCTTTGGCTATTGCGTGGGTACCCTTTGAGAAACAATGAGTTTAGCATCTTGTTGGTTGTAATGCTTCAAGGTGGAATTCCTCGTGAGATTTTGGTTCCACAATAAGTGAACTGTATATAATGAAGTTCTCGAGTATCGTCTTGAGCCTGGATGTAGGCAGGGCTGAATCGCGTTAAAATATCGATTTGCAAAGTCTAGTAAACCCTTTCCCCTTGCCTTAACTTATTTACATTCTTGATTTACTTTATTATGCTTAATACTTAAATTTATTGAATGTGAATGTATATGGATGCAAGACAACAATAAACAAGTCATTTTATCAATAAACCAAGAAATGGTTATTACTAAGTTTCAATGTTTATAAAATGACAATAAAAAGAAAGAAAGATATTTGAAATCTGCATAAAGTAGACAAAATATCACTATCCCAATTCACCTCCATGCTGGGATAATTTTGGGGCCAACAATTGTTATCAGAGCCTAACTCATTAATACTTATTTTGAAAGACTATATTCTGAGTTTAAAGATCGCATCTGAAAGAGGGGATTTTTGAAAATTAATATTTGTCTTACTTTCGAAAAATGATATATCTTGTTTGAATTATGAAAATAGAGGAAAAGAAATTTTAGAAGAAATTTTTTTGAGAAAT